>JBBPBO010000004.1:48032232-48042870 GCA_037974295.1 Cicer cuneatum
AGTGTCCACAAACTGGATGCTTAAAGTCCATTTTTGAACATGGTCCCTAATGAAATGGTGTTTTATTTCAATGTGTTTGGCTCTAGAGTGTAAGATAGGGTTCTTGGTTAGGTTTATGGCTGAAGTGTTATCACAGAACAAAGGGATATTGGTTTCAAAGATGTTGTAATCTTCAAGTTGATGTTTCATCCAAAGTAACTGTGAACTGCATCCTGCTGCTGATATATACTCAGCTTCAGCTGTTGACATGGAAATTGTGCTTTGTCTTTTGCTTGACCAAGAGATCAAATTATCACCTAAGAAGGTGCAATTACCGCTTGTACTTTTCCTTTCCAGCTTGTCTCCAGCATAATCGGAATCAGAAAAACCTTTGAGTTTGTAGGTGGGGGTTTTCTTGTATAACAAAGTAAGGTTGGTGGTTCCTTTAAGGTATCTCAAAATTCGTTTGACAGCAGTTAAATGGGATTCCCTAGGGTCAGCTTGAAAACAGGCACATACACAAACACTAAACAAGATGTCAGGTCTAGAAGCAGTTAAATAAAGAAGGGATCCAATCATACCTCTGTATGTTTTCTGGTCTACCTTTTGGCTGGTTTCATCTTTCTCAAGTGAGCAGGTTGGGTGCATGGAGGTGGCCATAGGCTTACAGTCACTCATCTTGAACTTTTTAAGAAGTTCTTTAGTGTATTTAGATTGGTGAGTGAGTATACCTGATTTACCTTGATGAATCTGAATTCCCAGAAAGAAGTTAAGTTCTCCCATCATGCTTATTTGGAACTCTTTCTGTATTAGGTCAGAAAACTTTTTGCACAAAGTGCCATTTGTTGATCCAAATATGATATCATCAACATAAACTTGAATAATCAAAATATCATTTTTAATGGATTTCCTAAATAAAGTATTATCAATCTGGCCTCTATTAAAATCATTCTTAAGCATAAAGTTACTAAGTCTGTCATACCATGCCCTTGGTGCTTGTTTTAAACCATATAAGGATTTTTTAAGTTTAAAAACATGGTCTGGAAAATCAGAATCTTCAAATCTAGGGGGCTGTTTGACATAGACTTCCTCACTTATGTGGCCATTTAAGAATGCACTTTTAACATCCATTTGATACAACATTATATCATGATTAACAGCAAATGATAAGAGAATTCTAATTGCTTCTCACCTGGCCACTGGAGCAAAAGTCTCAGTGTAGTCTATACCTTCCTGTTGATTGTATCCTTGAGCTACAAGTCTGGCTTTGTTCCTTACCACTTCACCTTTTTCATTAAGTTTATTCTTGAAAACCTACTTGGTTCCAATAATGTTTTTGTTTGGTCTGGGTACCAGATCCCAAACATCATTCCTTTGGAATTCATTCATCTCTTCTTGCATTGCAAGTATCCAACCTTCCTCTGCCAAAGCCTCATCAACATTGCTTGGTTCGATTGTTGATAGTAAACCAAACAGACTGGTTTCTCTACTTGATTATCTAGTCTTTAAAGGTTCTGCTGCACTGCCAATAATGAGATATTATGGATGTGAAGACTTGTACTTCCATCCATTCTTTCCCCCTGACTTGTTTTCAGAGTCAGCATGTTCTTCTTCATCTTGATCTTTCTCAGATTCTGCTTATGGTTCCTTTGCCTCTGGTTCACCTACAATTTCCTCATCTTGCTTTGACTTTTCAGAGTCAAGCTTTTTATCATCAAACTTAATGTGGATTGATGCTTCCACATTGTTAGTTTCTTTGTTAAACACTCTATAAGCTTTTGATCTCTCAGTGTAGCCAATAAAGATACACTTTTGAGATCTAGAATCAAACTTACCTAGGTTATCTTTAGTGTTCAACATAAAACAGATGCAGCCAAATTGCTTAAAGTAGGAAATATTGGGTTTCTTACCTTTCCACAGTTCAAAGGGAGTTTTATTTAAGATGGATCTGATGTAGACTCTATTCTAAATGTAGCAGGCTGTGTTGACAGCTTCTGCCCAAAGGTAGGTAGCTACCGTCATATCATTCAACATGGTTCTGGCCATCTCCTGCAGTGATCTGTTCTTCCTTTCTACCACTCCATTCTGTTGAGGTGTTCTGGGGGATGAGAAGTTGTGAGAGATGCCATTCTCATAACAGAATTATTCAAAATACTTGTTCTCGAATTCACCTCCATGATCACTTCTGATGGTTATGATCTTAATACCCAACAGTTCCTGTACCAATAATCTGACCTTTCTGGTTTCCTCCAAAGGAAACTTTGCTCAATTCTTCATAGTCAGATCCAGACACATAGAAGGAATTACAACGCCTTGAATCTAATTCCCAAGTAATCTGCTACCCCTTCTGACTCCCTCAGATTGTAGACTCTACTTCAACAACTTAGATCTAACACAAGGGAAAGACAATAACACGAGTGCTTGCTTCTTGAAAGCTGAAACTCACAATTAACCTCACTGAAAACTTGAGTGTTTGCTTTGGAAGTGTATGACTCTTTTGTGATTTTTGATACTGAGTATTCTTCCTTGAGTCTCCTTTTATAGATGCAGATTAGGGACTCTTCCAAGCTTAATTTCGAGCTGAATCTTGCTGGATTCTCTTGCAAAAATAACTTGACCAATTGGGCTTTATTTAAATAAAAAACATATCTTTTTTAAGCTTCAGATTTTCTTTCAAAATAATTGGCCAATCAAGTCTTTAGTTTCTTCCCGCCAACAGCTCCTGAGTTCCATAATACTTCACTTTATTTTTCTAACAAATATTTTTAATACTTTGATCAAAATAAATTAAAATCTCCACCGTTAATCCTCATGATTAAATATGGATCATTTGATCTTCTGCCCTAGTCCACATCTGGAGCATACTAATTGATATGCTGTGATCCTCTGATTTCGGCCATGCATGGACCACACTTCCTAACCTTTTGATCTTCTGATCTCGGCCATCCATGGACCACACTTCCTAACCTTCTGATCTTCTGATCTCGGCCATCCTGATCCAGCAAACTAATCTGCTGTGATCCTATGATCTCGGCCACTGCTGGACCACACATTCTGACCTTCTAATTTCGGCCAGCACTGTGCCATGGTCTGATCTTCTGATCTCGGCAACCACTGGGCCAAATATTTAAAACTGAACCATTGATCTGGAAATCTTCCCTCTGATCTGGACTAATTCTAGACTTGGTCTGGATTAAACTGAAATTAAATCTGAACAAGTAATATTTCAGTCTGGACATTTTACCTTTGATTTTGGATCAGGTCTGGATCAATTCTGGAAATCATTTCTTCTGGTCTGGACTTAGTTTCATACCCTGAACCATGCTATTTTCTGGTCTGGGTCAAATCTGAATTAATTCCTTTGTTCTAGACCCATTAATTTACCCTCTGATTAAGTCTGGATCAAGTCTGGGCTGTTTAACATTTCACTGCCAGGCCATCTTCTGGTCATAATAACTTCTGGAATAAATCTGACATTTGACATCTTCTGATCTGGAACAACTCTCCCTATGGCAGGCTTCCTTTTGGTCTGGTTCAGGTCTCCTTCTGACTTTGCTTCCTTATGATCTGGGCCAGCAAAGATATTCTCTGGTAGTGTTTTGACATCCTGGTGTATCCTCTGATAATTCCAGAATGTATTATGGATGCATTTTCTGCTTCTGCAATCTTCAATTTTTGGTGGTATTTAATGTAATAATTCAAGGTACAAAATAAGATTACATGGAGTGCTTTTGTAAACATCAAAATCCTAAGTATTTAGAACCAACTTGGTTCCAACAAAGGCTTCTACCAAAAAACTTTTTTCAAGTTTTCCGATACATAAGATTCTACTGGAAAACTTTTTCTAAGTTTTCCTGTAATGAATCGTAAAATTAACACTACCAGAAATCTTCCTCACAAGTTCTCCAGTAATGTTCCAATTTTTTTTTTAATTTTTTTTTTGAAATTTTTTTATTTTTTTTTTAAATTTTGACAGATATGGATAAACCGCTAGTATTATATGATAAAACATGTGTCGATACTACCAACGTTTTTAACACATATCAGGTATGAATAATTATAATTACTATCGTAAAAATCTATTGTTGTGATTAATTATTATAATTTATTTTATATTTTGTTTCAGATATTTGATACACGGGAAACTGTTGTGAATTGGGCTAGAGTAATCGGTATAAAACTTGTTTTTTAAGTTTTCCGGTAACTACCGGAAAAGTTAAAACCGGAAAATTTGAAAAAAGATTTCTGTTATTCACATGTGTTGAGGAAAAAATATTTTTGATATATGTTTTAATGACAACAAACCTTATGAATTAAATGATTGAGTTTTATGAACGGTGATCTACTAATGATTGCACTTGAGTTTTGTTTAAGGAAGAAGAATTGCATAAGTGAACAAGCAAGAAGCCATTCACATGATCAAAGTGCAAGAATCTCAAAAAGAATATATCATATATCATTCATTCAAGAGAGATATTATTACATCTTCAAGATAACATCTTCATGAAGAAGATGATCAAATACATGCAAACAACAATCAATGATCACACTATGCTATAAATCAGAAACAAGATCATTTGAAAGAAGCAAGATCAAATATGAGAAACGATGAACATTCTTGACAACATTCTAAAAAATGAAGAATGTCTTGGTTGTTAAAATTGAAGTTTGGAAAAACGGAGAATGTTCTCCTTTTCACAGCTTTAAATCCAAGAACGTTCTGGTTTTGACAACATTAGTTCAAGAACATTTTGGACAAAGATTTCATTAATAAAGATCATTCAAGGTTTCAAAAATACATTAATCTACATGGCAAAATATCAGTACTGATTACAAAGGAATAGAAGTGTATACTTAAGATCATTTTGGATAGATTCGTTCAAAGAGGATCAACAAAGGCAAAGCAAAATCATCAAGAACAAACAGCCTCAAGATTGATCTCCAAAGTGATGAGTTATGATCAAGGACACAAGTAGATTGTACTTACAATACTGTGCATAAAGTACTGCATCACTGACACAAGTACAGAGAAGCATGACATACAAAAAGTTGCTAGAAGTTCAAAATCCAGCAACTCATACAAACAGAACAAGAACATTTTGGACAATTTTGAAGAAAAATGAAGAATGTTCTCCAAGTGCTCTAGAAATGCAAAAACGCAAAACACATTCTTGCTTTTTACCTGATCTCACCTACTCACTAACATATGACAGTTGGACTGCTCCCAATGGGAAAATGAGTTGTCATAAGCTCTTTTGCAGCCTATAAAAGAGACCTCAAGATAAAGGAAAAGATCAGAGCTTCAAGTACAAAACAATACATCACTTACACACACTTACAAACTTGAAAGCTTCTCAATCACAAAAAAAAAGATTCAGTTCTATTTTTCTTCTTCATATCAGAATCATTCTACTCAATTCTTTTGTCAAGAATCTAATCTCAAACACGATTTGAACATACTCAAATTATGTCCAAAATCATAGCTTCAAGTACTAAGAAATTCATTACTCACTTCAATCATACTTGAATTTCTCTCACTCACATACATTGAATCAATTCTGATATTTCCTATTCGATTCCTAGAATCATTCTTGTGTATTTCTTTGTCAAAGAATCAGAACTCAAACAAGTGTTGAGCCTTCTCAGATCCTGACAAAACACTTTAAATCATATCATTGTAAACTCAAGGCTATATTGTGAAGTATAGTTTTGAATAAGCTTGTAGGAAATCCTTTTATGATTAAAAGGTGAATTGTAAAATCTTATCTAAAGATTGATAGGTGATTTGATTGGACTCCTTTCTAGGTGGAAATGATTTGTTTTTGTAATAGATCAAGGTTGATCTGAAACAGGGTGTGTAAAACCAAGATTGCTCTTTGTTTTAGCACTTAGTGAAAATCTCACAATTGTCATGACTGGACGTAGCCCGAGTTGGGTGAACTAGGATATATTTTTGTGTGGTATCTTTTCCCTTATCTATTTAATTTAAGTATGTTTGATTATTTAGTTAAATAGATAAATTAAATTGTTAATTTTAACTAACCAAGAACGTTCTCCATTTTCTGGTTAAAACCAAGAACGTTTTCTGTTTTCACAAACAAAATCAATCTTGAGTTATTTTCTTAAGATTTTAACAAGAAATTTTAAAAGGGCGAATTTACAATTCAAACTCTCCTTTCTTGTAAATTGACATTGCTACTTCAACATGAACTACCAAAAAACTTGAATGAAGTTTTCCGGAACACAAATGAACTACCGGATAATTTGAATGAAGTTTTTCGGTTGGGTTTTCCAAAATTCACTCACTTCTCCGGAAATGTTAAATGGTTGGATGGTGAAAATTTTCAGATTTTATGCTTTATACGAGGGCAAAAACATCATTTCCTTGCATTTGTGGGATAAAGGTAAAATATGGGGAATATAGGATAAAATTTCCTATGAGACTAGTAGCCCGTGCAGAGCACAAGTTAAACGAGAGGACGACCCATTTAACATCTTGGTCTACCCAAATTTTTCCTCATATATAAGGAATAGAAGTTAGATTTACGAATTATATATAGGATTCCTTCAAATTTTAGGAATATTTTCGTTTGTTTATTAAAATGTGGACTACAAGAGGAATTAAAGTACTATTATTTTTCTCTTCAAGTCCTAGCTCACCTGATAAAATGTCGATATTGTTATATTGAACGTATGCTTTGAGTTCGAACTCAAAATTTCACGGTTGTGAGTTAATTATGGTAGTATTTATCATCTCTTCTAAGAAAAAAGAAATAGGACTATTTTTAGAGTTGTTTTCACTACCAAAATTACTTTAGAATTATATATTCAAAAAATGCATGGGGTTTTTATTTTGTGTAGTTTATTTATTTATTTATTTATTTATTTTTATTTTCAAGGTAGAATTTAGGGATAGCAATTGGACTCATTCACTAGGTATCCACAAAAAATACCTACAACAAATAGGATAAAATTCTACATTATTGATACGAGTAACTACCTATAAAAAATGATTCAATATATTATATAGATGCGCGTAAGAATACCTTAATACCCACTTCACCCCGCACTTACATATTATTATATATATTTAATATCACAAAGATGTCAACAAAAGATATAGATTTTGTCATCACTAAAATATTTTGGTTATCAATCTATATATACAAATAAAATCACAATAAAAATTAATCAAACTCTTCTGAATTGCTTTCTAAAATTTATTTTGTTTTTATTTAAATAATTAATTTTCTTTTTTGTTTTGTTTCTGCTAATATCAGTAAGTCAAAGAAATATTTATATGATTCAATATAGTTTTTTGTAATTTAAATACTTTATGTCCCGGTTGGGGTAATTTTTGGTTTTAAGTTTTAAAAATTTCAAAAACTAAAACCAGTTTCAATTTTAGTTGAGTTTTCAATTACAATTTTCAAATTTTAGTTTCAATTCTTAGTTGAGTTTTAGTTTAAAACTTCATTTGAATTAAATCATTCTCTTTACCCCGTCTCATTATGAATTCAAAACATATAAATAAAATATTAACACGTAATAATAATTAAAAAAATAAAATAAAAAATATTAAAATTTAATTAGTTTTAAAATAATTTAAATATTACAAAATTATAATTTGTTTAATTTTAATAGTTTTAGTAAAATGGTTGACGGTGGTGGTGCTGATGGTGGTTGGAGGTGGGTGGTTAGAGTTTGTCGAAGGTGCGTGGTCGAGGTGGTATGTGGTGGCCAAGATGGTGGTTGCTGGTTGTGGTAGTGGCGGTGGTCGGATGTGGGTGTTTGTTGTAACACCCCAAGTTTTATAATAAATATTTTCTTATGCGTTTGACTAATGTTACATGTGCACTTAATTATATTTAATTATTTCTAAATATATCTTATTTTAATTATTTATTTTATAAATAATTATTAAGAGATATTAGTAATATTGATATTGATTTCCTTTATTTTTATATATTTTCTATGGCATGATGATTTTATGCATATTTATTGTGATTTAGTAATTAATATAAATTATTGATGTTATATTTATTTATTTTATCGTTTTGAGCATTCTATAAAGATAGTAGAATTTTTATGTGATTATTTTGTAAAATAGTATAGCGATAATTGTAGTTATTATTTGGAATATGAGAGTCTTAGTTATTAATGTATTTTAAAAGATTAATTATTTTAATTACTTTATTTTATAAAATATTAGTTTCGAAATATTAGTAATATTTTATTAATGAAATTGTATAAAAAAAATATTAAAGAAAGGAGTAAAATGTATTTTATGGGTTAAGCTCATATACAAGAGTAAAAGCTAATAATAATAATAATAATAATAATAATAATAATGAGAAAAATAAAATAAAAGAGAAAAGGAAAGAACGAAAACGATCGTAGCTTCTTCTTCTTCGTATGCCTCCGCCTCCATTCTTATTTCTTCTTCTTCATCTTCTCTCTTCAACCATGACCATTATAGCAGGCGTCATGCAAAACCGAGACCACATTTGCAATCATTTTGATCTCCTCTTTCATTTCCATCCTGAATCGCAAATTGAAACCCCCTATTCCTCTTTGTCAAAAATCACACCTCCGCCTTTTGATCAAGATTCCGGCCACCACGACTATCACCAACGAAAACTGAGACCATATTTGGACTCCACAAAACACCTTATTCCATTACCTATGCTTGGAATATCCAACCTTTATACTTCAAAAAAATGGGTTTTCACCCTCGTCGCGGCTGTGTTGTCGAGTTCTGGCCAACACATTCATCATCCTGATAAACGGATAGCATTTTTAGATTTCTCTCGTCGAAATCTTCAAGAAGCAATACTCATTTGCGTGTGATAACTCTTCATCATATGCATATTTTTCACTGTTTTTAGTCTTATTTATCTTCAATCATTAGTTAATTTAAGGAGTTATTTGATATATTTTGTTGATTTTAGTTCTTGGATTTAATAAAATATTTATGTTCTTATTTCATTGATTAAGTAGAGATTTTCTTGTTGTAGTTTTGTGTTGTTTCTTTGTTTTAGTGCAGTGCTGAATTTTGGTGAGAAATCAACATGACCTACATGGAGTATTTCTACCATATCTGGAGTTGTAGAAGTCCAATTAGAGTCAAACCAAGTGCAAATGAAATCTAAGATCCATATCTACAACTTTCATGAAAACACAAGAACCAAATTCGGAATCGAAAGAGGAGCAAAATGCAGTAAATGTCAGACATCAAATGTTGTGCGCCTGAAGTGCAAATCATGCGCCTGGGACGCATTTCTATGTTTCTGATTCTGTTCAAATGGCCTGAAGCATAAATTACGTGCCTGAGGAGCATTTCTGCATTTATGATTCTGTTCAAATGCTCCTGAAGCGCAAATTCCGCGCTTGGGGCGTATGCAAAATGTATAAAAACGAGTTTTTCCTATTTTCTAGCGATCTTTTTGTCTTTTGGGAAGCTTAGAGACTTGTGGCGTAGTAGAGAGACTCAAAGACGGCTGTTCTACACCATTGAAGGAGTTTTTATCAAGAATCATTCATGAATCTTTCTTGTAATTCTTCTTTAATCTCTGTCATGAGTAACTAAACCTTATTTGTTAGAGATGAGTGAAACAAGATGAAACCCTTATTTGTCTGATTTGATTCCTGGTTATATGAATAAATTTATGGAATTATTTTTCTCATCTTTGTGCTTAATGCTTTTTATTTCCTAATCAAGTTTAAAATGTTTTACGATTCGTATTTTGAAACGGAAGTGGACTTTACGAATGCTTGAGATGAGAAATTCATGAGATTGTAGTCTAGGGATAGATGCAGGTCATGAAACCAATTGAATTAGCCGCAGAGGCAGCAATTTAAAAAGAGAAATTTTGTACTGTAAAGCTTAATCCTAATCTTAAATATACTAAGGAATTAGGGGTTATTTTGGAATGAAAGGTTCTATCACTAAGACATTAGGGCAAGAATACTAAAGAGAATTCGGTAATAATTCAATAAAGGAATTTAGTAATTAAGATCAAATTAGAAACCAAGGTTGGACTCGTAGTGAAACTCATCCCTGACATTTTTCTCATTGAAAATGTTCAATTTTATTACTTTCGTTAATTCAAATATTATTCCAATTAATCTAGAAACTTTTTGTTCAATTTTAGTAATTAAACATAATTCGATAGTAAAACGCAATCCTTGAGTTCGACACTCGGTGAAGGTGCAAACACGAGAAGGGGGGTTGAATTGTGTTTGTACTACTTGAATTCTTTTTCTGTTTTTGACGATTATTTGAAATCTGAAATATAATCAAGTAGAGTTAGCAACGGATAAAGTAAAATAAGACAAACTAGGCTACATCCAGTCCCTTCAACTCGAAGGATTTTCCACTAATTCAAAACCTTGAATTACAACAGTACTACTGACCCTCCAAGTCAGTCTTACCAAACAGGCTAACAATCCTAGACTTTTGAGGAATACAGCACCTTGACTTCCTAAGTCAAGTCTTATCCTGCCAATCTGACAACCCCAGATTGTAGAAGGAATTACAACGCCTTGAATCTAATTGTCAAGTAATCTGCTACCCCTTCTGACTCCCTCAGATTGTAGACTCTACTTCAACAACTTAGATCTAACACAAGGGAAAGAAAATAACACGAGTGCTTGCTT
>JBBPBO010000004.1:48043356-48056552 GCA_037974295.1 Cicer cuneatum
TCCTGCCAATCTGACAACCCCAGATTGTAGAAGGAATTACAACGCCTTGAATCTAATTGTCAAGTAATCTGCTACCCCTTCTGACTCCCTCAGATTGTAGACTCTACTTCAACAACTTAGATCTAACACAAGGGAAAGAAAATAACACGAGTGCTTGCTTATAGAAAGCTGGAACTCACAATTAACCTCACTGAAAACTTGAGTGTTTGCTTTAGAAGTGTATGAATCTTTTGTGATTTTCTATACTAAGTATTTTGCCTTTAGCCTTCTTTTATAGATGCAAATTAGGGCCTCTTCCAAGCTTAATTTCGAGCTGTATCTTGCTGGATTCTTTTGCAAAAATATCTTGACCAATCGGGCTTCACTTAAATAAAAAATATATCTTTTTAAGCTTCAGATTTGCTTTCAAACATAACTGGCCAATCATGTCTTTAGTTTCTTCCCGCCAATAGCTTATGAACTCCCATACAACTTCACTTTATTTTTGTAACAAATGCTGTTAATACTTTGATCAAATTTAATTAAATCTCCACCGTTCACCGTTAATCCTCATGATTAAATCTGGACCGTTTGATCCTCTCCGCTAGTCCACTTCTGGACCTTACTAAGTAATATGTTGTGATCCTCTGATTTCGGCCAACCCTGGACCACACTTTCTGATCTTCTGATCTTCTTATCTCTGCCCACCTGGTCTAGCAAACTTATCTGCTGTAATCCTCTGATCTTGGCCAATGCTGGACCACACTTTATGACCTTCTGATTTCGGCCAACACTGGGCCATGGTCTGATCATCTGATCTCGGCCAACACTAGGCCAAATAATTAAATCTGAACCATTGATTTGAATGTCTTCCCTCTGATCTGGACCATTTCTGGACTTGGTCTGGATTAAACTGAAATTAAATCTGGACAAATAATATTTTAGTCTGGACATTTTACCTTCTATTTTGAATCAGTTCTGGATCAAATCTAGAGATCATTTCTTCTTGTCTGGGTCATATCTGGATTGATTCTCTTGTTTTGGAGCCATTAACTTATCCTCTAATTAAGTCTGGATCAAGTCTGGGCTGTTTATTATTTCACTGCCAGGCCATCTTCTAGTCAAAATAACTTCTGGAATAAATCTGACGTTTGATTCCTTCTGGTCTGGATCAAGTCTCCCTCTAGCAGGCTTCCTTCTGGTCTGGTCCAGGTCTCCTTCTGACTTTGCTTCCTTCTGATCTGGGCCAGCAAAGATATCCTCTGGTAATTCCAGGATGCATCCTCTGGTACCTCCAGGATGCATTTTCTGGTGTCTTCATCTTCTGCCTCTGGAAACTTCATTTTCTGGTGGCATTTAATGTAATACTTCAAGGTTCAAAAAAGATTACATGGAGTGCTTTTGTAAACATCAAAATCCTAAGTACTTAGAACCAACTTGGTTCCAACAGAAATGCTAAGTGTGTCATACCATGCCCTAGGTGCTTGTTTTAAACCATATAAAGATTTTTTAAGTTTAAAAACATGGTTTCGAAAATCAGAATTTTCAAAACCTGGGGGCTGTTTGACATAGAATTCCTCACTAATATAACCATTTAAGAAAGCACTTTTGACATCCATTTGATACAAAGTAATATCATTATTTGCAGCAAAGGAAAGTAGGATACGAATTGCTTCTAACCTGGCCACTGGAGCAAAAGTCTCAGTCTAATCAATGCCTTATCCTTGTGCCACCAGCTTAGCTTTATTCCTGACTATTTCACCTTTTTCATTGAGTTTGTTCCTGAACACCCACTTGGTTCCAATGATCTTTTTGTGTGGTCTTGGAACTAGATCCCAAACATCATTCCTTTCTCTCTCCTTGCATTGGTAGACTCCATCTACATCCTTCTTCTTCAGATTTGAAGATTTTTCCTATTCTTGCTTGAAGCTTCTGCTTTTTCAAGTTCTTTTGCCTGCATCAGCTTTTGGTTCTAGAAAACCTGCATAGGTTTCCTCTAGTTCTGGTAAACCAGCTTTGGTTTCCTCTGATTCTTAGGATTTTGATGTTTACAAAAGAACTCCATGTAATCTTATTTTGTACCTTGAATTACTATATTAAATGCCACCAGAAGTTGAAATCACTAGAGCTAGAAGATGAGTATACAGAAGATAAAATAAGACCAGAGAATACACCTCTAGAAGTCACCAGATAATGCATTCAGAAGGTACTAGAGAATGCATCCTGAAAGCACCAGAGGATACTCAGAAGCTATTGGCGGGAAGAAAGATTTGTTCCAGAATTAATTAAAGTCAGAATTGGTCAAAGTTATTTTTGAAAGGCAATCTGGAGCAGAAAAAGATATGTTTTTTATTTAAAGTGAAACCCGAATTTAAGCTTGGAATAGACCCTAATCTGCATCTATAAAAGGAGGCTCAAGGCAGAAGACTTAGCATCGAAAAATCACAGAAGAGTCATACACTTTCAAAAGCAAACACTCAAGTTTTCAGTGAGGTTAATTGTGAGTTCCAGCTTTCTAGAAGCAAAACACTTGTGTTTTTCTTTCCCTTGTGTTAGATCTAAGTTGTTGAAGTAGAGTCTACAATTTGAGGGAGTCAGAAGGGGTAGCAGATTACATAGTAATTAGATTCAAGGCGTTGTAATTCCTTCTACAATATGGGGTTGTCAGATTGGTAAGAGAATACTTGACTTGAGAAGTCAAGGTGCTGTATTCCTCAAAAGTCTAGGATTGTTAGACTGTTTGAGAAGCCTGACTTGGAGGGTCAGTTGTATTGTTGTAATTCAAGGTTTTGAATTAGTGAAATCCTTCAAAGTGAAGGGACTGGACGTAGCCTCGTTAATAGTGAACCAGTATAAAATTCTGTGTTTTATATTTACTTTACATTCGCTGCTAACTCTATTTCATTCATACATCAGGTTTTGTTATAAAACTGCAAAAACAGAAAAAGTATTCAAGTTAGTGAAAAACAATTCAACCCCCTTTCTTGTGTTTGCACCTTCAATTGGCATCAGAGCTCGGTCTCAAGACTGACCACTTAACAGTGTTTGAGGAAAGGTCCAAAGGGGTTCAACATGGTAGATTCCAAAGATGATTTGGGAGGCAACATCAACAAACCACCACTGTTTGATGGAGAAAGGTTTGAGTATTGGAAGGACAGAATGAGAAGTTTCTTCATATCTCAAGATCTTGAATTATGGAAGCTGGTAGTCAAAGGATACACTGCACCTACTGTTCCAGGAGATCCAACTAAAGAACTGGACAAGGAAGATATGAAACCAGACTAGAGCAAAGCATACAAACTGCATCACAAAGCCGGAACCATCATGATCAGTGCCATCACATTCAAGGAATTTGACAGATGCACAGATAAAGAAATAGCAAAGAGCATATTTGACAGTTTGGTTCTGAACTATGAATGAAGCCACCAGATTCAAGAAACAAGGGCTAACAAGGTCAAACAGTATGAGATGTTCAAGATGGAAGATGATGAAGACATTGATGGCATGTTATGTAGATTCCAGACTCTGATATCTGGACTGAAGGTCTTGAAGAAAAGCTACACAACAGCAGATCATGTCAAGAAGATTCTAAGAAGCTTACCAACCAAGTGGAGACTAATGGTTATTGCAGTTCAGCAAATCAAAGATCTGAATAACTTAAAACTTGAAGATTTGATCAGCTCACCCAGGTCTCATGAAATAGATAGAATTTAATTAGTTTTAAAATAATTTAAATATTACAAAATTATAATTTGTTTAATTTTAATAGTTTTAGTAAAATGGTTGACGGTGGTGGTGCTGATGGTGGTTGGAGGTGGGTGGTTAGAGTTTGTCGAAGGTGCGTGGTCGAGGTGGTATGTGGTGGCCAAGATGGTGGTTGCTGGTTGTGGTAGTGGCGGTGGTCGGATGTGGGTGTTTGTTGTAACACCCCAAGTTTTATAATAAATATTTTCTTATGCGTTTGACTAATGTTACATGTGCACTTAATTATATTTAATTATTTCTAAATATATCTTATTTTAATTATTTATTTTATAAATAATTATTAAGAGATATTAGTAATATTGATATTGATTTCCTTTATTTTTATATATTTTCTATGGCATGATGATTTTATGCATATTTATTGTGATTTAGTAATTAATATAAATTATTGATGTTATATTTATTTATGTTATCGTTTTGAGCATTCTATAAAGATAGTAGAATTTTTATGTGATTATTTTGTAAAATAGTATAGCGATAATTGTAGTTATTATTTGGAATATGAGAGTCTTAGTTATTAATGTATTTTAAAAGATTAATTATTTTAATTACTTTATTTTATAAAATATTAGTTTCGAAATATTAGTAATATTTTATTAATGAAATTGTATAAAAAAAATATTAAAGAAAGGAGTAAAATGTATTTTATGGGTTAAGCTCATATACAAGAGTAAAAGCTAATAATAATAATAATAATAATAATAATGAGAAAAATAAAATAAAAGAGAAAAGGAAAGAACGAAAACGATCGTAGCTTCTTCTTCTTCGTATGCCTCCGCCTCCATTCTTATTTCTTCTTCTTCATCTTCTCTCTTCAACCATGACCATTATAGCAGGCAATTCTAGCTCTGATGGCTCATACCAACTCAAGTTCTGGATGAAGTAATTGGAATATCACTAGAAGGGGGGTTGAATAGAGATATTCAAGGTTTTAAAATTCTGTTACTGTTTTAAACAGCTGTCCTCTTTCAGAGGATGATTTATCAGATGTAATAGAGTTGAGAGAGAGAATAATGACACACGAATTTTATACTGGTTCACCCAATGAAGGCTACGTCCAGTCCTCACACTCTAGTGAGTTTTTTACTAAGTATCAAAAGCTATCAGCCTCTCACTGAGGTTGATTACAAACTGTGTATTCTTTAGCTTCACCAAGCATACAATTCTTTCCTTCTGATTTCTCTTCAAGTGTTACTCACTTGAAGGTCTAAAAATGATATGAAGTAGTTTGATAAGATTTACTTTCTATAAAGATGAAACAAAGATCTAGTGAAAGATTATAGAAAGCTTGAAAAGAGATTGAAAATGCTCTTGATAGCCTCTTGATATTTTTCTGTGTTTTGCTCGTGTAGTTGTGTGTGTTGCTGAAGAAGAGCAGCCTTCCTTTTATAGAGAGAAGGAAACATTCTCCTCAAGAAAATTTTCCTTTCTGACCGTTATTTCAAGATGTAATGAACCTCACTGTTGTTGCAAATTTACAGCCTTGCCATTCTGTCCTTTTACAGCCTGGCACATGGGAGGTTACTTCTTTACTTGGCTTTCCAGGAGGATAGATCATTCCATTAGTTTTTAACAACTGGCCAGTGCTCTTTTCTGGTTCCAAGCCATGACCCTTCCTTGTTCGTGAATGATGCAGCTTTTGATACTCTGGAACTGTTAGTTGTTCTTAATGTGAGAGGATGAATGAGCAGTTAGAAATTATCCTCTGGTAATTTCCTTTTGGTGTCTGAAGTTCACCTTATGGTATCTGTTCTTCTGATGTTTACCTTCTAGAGTTCATCTTCTGATATTTATCTTCTGGTGTGTATTATCTGGTATTCATCTTCTGATGTTTATTATGTGAAGTTCGTCTTCTGAATTTTATCTTATGGTATTCATTTTCTTATGTTTATCATGTGAAGTTCGTCTTTTGAGTTTTATCCTCTGATGTTCATCTTTTTATCCTCTGATATGTTTCTTCTGAAATTCATCTTCAGATGTATATCTTCTAATATTCATTTATGATTTTCATCTTCTAATATCGGCCAATCTGGACTATCAAACTGGTCTGCTGAGATCCTCTGATCTCGGCCAACACTGGACCATTTATTCTGACCTTCTGGTTTCGACCAACACTGGGCCATTTATTCTGAACTTCAGTTTTCGACCAACACTGGGCCATGGTTTGATCTTCTGATCTTGGCCAACACTGTACTGGGTCTGGATTAGTTCTGGACAAAGGATATTTCAGTCTGGACCTTTTAGCTTATCTATTGATTAATTCAGGGCTGTTTTTCACTTCACCGTCAGGCCATCTTCTAGTTAGAAGAACTTCTTGAATAAGTCTAACTTATGATTTCTTCTTGTCTGGATCCAGTCTTCCTCTGACAGGCTTCCTTC
Organism: Cicer cuneatum; assembly: GCA_037974295.1. Taxonomy (NCBI): domain Eukaryota; kingdom Viridiplantae; phylum Streptophyta; class Magnoliopsida; order Fabales; family Fabaceae; genus Cicer; species Cicer cuneatum. Next base: position 48,049,480 of record JBBPBO010000004.1, read on the forward strand.
TGGTCTGGTCCATGTCTCCTTCTGACTTTGTTTCCTTCTGATATGGGCCAGCAAATATATCCTCTGGTGATTTCAGGATGCATCCTCTAGTATCTTCTGGATGCATTATCTGGTGTTTTCAACTCTCAGGTTTTCTGCTTCAGCTTCTGGTTTTCTGTTCCAGATGTTCTGCTTCTTGTGTTTTCCAGATGTTCTGCTTCTGGTGTTTTCTAGATTTTCTTTATGGATTTAATAGCTTTGTTTCCTGCATGCATTCATTCTTCTGGACAGGAGGTTGCGATCTTTGGATCCTGTTCCTTTCTTAGTACAAAACTTAAATGCACGCATTAGTGTAATCATAATCTTAAGATAATTTTGTTATCATTAAAAGAGATTTTTTCTCAACAATCTCCCCCTTTTTGATGATGACAAAATTTCTTTAGATTATTTAAAATAAAATTGTAAAGGTGCTATTTTTTGAGTATGAAGCTCCCCCTCAGTATGAGCTGTAAGGAATAGGGGCTCCCCCTTAGAAAGTCCATAAAAGAATTTAAAGATTTTTGAACCAATCCGAATACTTTATATTGATTATAATAAGATCATACAAAAAAATGGTTCAAAAGAAAAAAACATAGAGGATTGAATTACGATAATTTCAAAAAACATCTTCTTATCTAAATTCTGGAACAATAGGCTTGACCAGGTGCGCTGTGACCCATTCTAGCAGAGTGCTAAACTGCGCCAGAGTTTGATGAAAAGTGGCCATTGTTGAAAAAAGTTTTTTCTGATCCTTGCGGATCTTTTTCAGAGCTCGAAATTCTTTGTGGGAGAAACGTTGTTCAGGCTTGGTATCAGTGGTGGGAGGAGTGAAGTCATCTGGAATAGGATCAGCATTGATGCTGGTACTTTTCATTTGAGAGCAGGTTCCTTTGTTTTGAGAAGAGTTTTCTCTAGATTTAGCCAGGAAGGATTCAAGTGAGCTGAATCGTCCTATAACTTCAGGAAGTGGTGCAGGAGCCGGTTCATTGATGATTTGATCAGAGGGAGTAGAGACAAAATTTGTAGGGTACATTTTTGAAGGAGATGAGAAGATTTGAGCCATGGTGCACGAGAGTTGAGCTGGTTGTGAAGGACTAGTAGGAGGATAAGGAAAGAAAAATGGTTCTTGTAGATTTTGAGATGTGTCCAGAGGGTTAGACAAAAGCGTAGTTTCTGGAGGTGAGCCTTTGAGGTCAAAAAAGTGTTTGGCAAAGTTTTTTACAAGTTGAGAGGGGGAACTGAGGTCTTCACGTTCTGCTGAACAATGGTTTTGATTTTCAAAAGGGACAATTTGAAGTTGTTCAAGAGGGTGGACATTTTTGGAGGGTGGTGAGGACGGGATATTTGGTTCTTTGTCGGAAGAAGAATTTGATGCAACTGGAGGTTGAGATGGTGGATTGTTTTGATTTTTTCTTAGATGGCTGTTTGTAAGAAGGCTTTTCAATGGGATCAAGGCGCATTTGGTTAGCGTTTCTTGCAGAGAATGTGTTGTAGAAGGTGATAGAGTGTTCATCCTCTAATGGTACTTTAAAAAATTTGAAGATTTTGGTGAGAATCATTCCATACGGAGCTAATCTCCCAAGATATGCAGCATTGACCATGAACCTAAAGATAATGTTTCCTAGATAAAGAGGGGTTCCATAAATGAGGTGAAAAATAATCAGAATGTCCATTGATGCAATTGTCCCCTTTGGACACATTTGCAGCAGCGTAGAATGCTCTGAGAAGTTTTGGATATTGAGGTTCATTGATAAGGAGGAAGGGAGATCAACCAAGTTGATCAAAGATTTCTTCTGCATAAACTCCTCCTAGAGTTAAACCTTTTAGGTCAATAATTTTTCCATTTATAACAGTTTTGTCCTGCCATTTTTCTAAAATTTTTGCTTCTAGGAGGGTGTTTTCGAAGAGAGGGATTTTGGGTGATTTTGAAGCTGGTTGTTTTTGAATAACTTCCCTTTTTGAAGTAGCTATTTTGGTAGGTTTAGAGGAAGGAGTTTTTGAAGAATCAGAGAGAGTTGCCTCAAAGTCACTTGAGTAGTTTTCAGTTTGATTTTCAGAAGAGTTTGATGAAATTTTTCTTTTTCCAGCAAATTTGGTGCGAGCCATTTTTGAATACAAGAGGTTTTGAATATTTGCAAAGGGTAAATGAGTTAATTTATAGAGAAAATATTTGAACCGTTTGGAGGGAAGAAGTAAGGAGGCATAGTTTTAATCATGACAAACTAGGGAGAAGCACTGGTGACTTATCCATTGGGCAGTGAGTAAGAAACTGAAATCGAGGCACCTTTTTGAAGAGAGGAGTGTAATCAGCAGTGATTTGACTTGCCTGCCTCTGACTTTAGCAAATTTCAAATCTTGGAGGAGGATAGAGATTTATCTGAGTTGTCCATCGTCAGATTTTTATTTTTTCTTAAAAACAAAATAACATTATGATCTAAAGTTTTGCAAAACTTATTTTTTAGACAATTTTTGAAAGATTTAAGATGGAAAGTTTTTCTAAATATTTTTTTGAAACAATCCTCCTGGAGAGGTTTGGTGAAAATCTCAGCAAGCTGATTTTCAGTTTCAATGAAAATTAATTCAACATCTCCTTTTTGAACATGATCTCTTAAGAAATGATGTTTAATTTCAATATGTTTAGATCTAGAGTGTTGAATAGGGTTTTTGGAAATATTAATAGCACTAGTGTTGTCACAAAGGATAGGAATTTTTGTGTACCTTAAAGAGTAGTCTTGCATTTGATTTTTTACCCAGAGAATTTGAGAGGACCATTGAGCAGCAGAAACGTATTAAGCTTCTGTAGTGGAGAGAGCTATGGTATTTTGTTTTTTACATGACCAACTAATGAGGGATGAACCCAGAAATTGACATGCTCCACTTGTGCTTTTCCTCTCAATTTTGTCACCAGCATAATCAGCATCACAATATGCCAGAAGATCAAGATTTGAGTCCTTTTTGTACCAAATTCCCAGGTTTGTGGTACCAACTAGATACCTGAATATCCTTTTTACTGCAGTAAGGTGTGATTCTTTAGGGGATGATTGAAACCTTGCACACATACCTACTGAAAACACAATGTCAGGTCTGCTGGCTGTTAAGTACAGCAAGGATCCTATCATTCCTCTGTACTCTTTTTCAGAAATGGAGGTTCCTTTATCATCTTGATGTAGTGAGGAGGATGGATGCATAGGAGTGCTCATTGATTTTGCAAGATTCATGTTATATTTTTTCAAGAGATCCTTGGTATATTTTTCTTGAGAAATGAAGATTCCTGATTCTAATTGTTTTATTTGTAATCCAAGAAAGAATTTTAATTCCCCCATCATGCTCATTTCAAACTCGCTTTACATGAGGTTGGAGAATTCTTTGCACATTTTCTCATTTGTGGATCCAAATATTATGTCATCCACATAAATTTGAACAATTAACATATCCTCATTATGAATCTTTTTAAACAAAGTTGTATCAATCTGACCTCTTGAAAAGCCATTCTCTTTTAGAAAGCAACTCAACCTTTCATACCAAGCTCTAGGAGCTTGCTTTAATCCATAAAGAGCTTTTGAGAGCTTGTACACATGATCTGGTTTCTGTTTATCCTTTAATCCAGGAGGTTGGTGAACATACACTTCTTCATTTAAGAATCCATTCAAGAAGGCACTTTTGACATCCATTTGATATAGTTTTATTCCTTTATGTGTGGCATAAGCTAAGAGGATTATGATTGCTTCGAGTCTTGCAACTGGTGCAAATGTTTCATCATAATCAATTCCTTCTTGTTGGTTATAACCTTGTGCCACTAATCTTGCTTTATTTCGTATGACCTCTCCATCCTCATTCAATTTGTTTCTGAAGATCCATTTGGTTCCAATGATGGATTTTTCCAGAGGATGGGGCACAAGATTCCACACTTTGTTTCTTTCAAACTGAGACAGTTCCTCCATCATGGCATTCATCCATGATTGATCACTTATGGCTTGATCAATTTTCTTTGGTTCAACTTGAGATATCATGGCCATGTTGATTGAATCTTCTCTCAATGATTGCCTTGTTCTAACTCCATGTTGATTGAATCTTCTCTCTATGATCAGATCTGGAGGATGATATGTTATAGTCTTCCATCCTCTTGGAGGCTGCTGAGAGGTTGGATGAAAAATGTTCTCCTCATTTGGGTTGTGAACTTTAGAGGATGTATTTTCATCTTCTTCATTTTTATTCATGTTTTCTAAACACAAGTCATCAAATTCATCAAAAATAACATGCATGGATTCCTCCACAGTTTGAGTTCTAAGATTATAGATTCTATAACCTTTTGAAGATGTGGAGTATCCCAAAAATATACCTTTATCAGATTTTGGATCAAATTTTCCCAAATTTTCTTTATTATTTAGGATGTAGCAGTAACATCCAAATATATGAAAATAAGAAATATTTGGTTTTCTACCTTTCCAAAGTTCGTATGGAGTTTTGTTTAAAATTTTTCTAATCGAAACTCGGTTTGAAACATAGCAAGCTTTGTTGATAGCTTCAGCCCAAAAATATTTTTCAATGTTGGCTTCATTTAGAATAGTTCTAGCCATTTCTTGTAAAGTTCTTTTTTTCCTTTCAACAACTCCATTTTGTTGAGGAGTTCTTGGATAAGAAAAATTATGAGAAATACCATTTTCATCAAAAAAAGTTTCAAAAGACTCATTTTCAAATTCTCCCCCATGATCACTTCTAACTGAGACAATCTTTGATCCCTTTTCATTTTGTATCTTCTTACAAAAATATTGAAAAGCCTCAGAGGCTTCATTTTTGTGTTTTAAAAACAAGACCCAAGTAAATCGTGAAAAGTCATCAACAATAACAAATCCATATCTTTTTCCACTAAGACTTGGAGTTTTGATAGGACCAAATAGGTCAATATGAAGGAGTTCAAGAGGTTGATTTGTTGAAACAATATTTTTGGAGTGAAAGCTACTTTTAACTTGTTTTCCTTTGGCACAAGCCTCACATGCTTTGTCTTTTTCAAAATTTATTTTTGGAAGACCTTTAACTAATTCTAATTTTGATAATTTAGACATAGTATTCAGGCTGGTATGACCAGCTCGTTTGTGCCAAATCCATTTATCCTTTTCAATAGCCATAAAACAAGATTCAGAAGGTAAATCATCTAAATATAAGACATATATGTTCTTTTTCCTTATGCCTGAGAATAAAACTCTACCCGAGGATGAATGTTTGACCTCGCATAGAGTGGGTTTAAAAATTACTTCAAATCCACTATCACAAAGCTGGCTAATGCTTAGCAAGTTATGTTTTAAACCATCAACATACTGAACATTTTCGATTTTGGCAAAATTGTTTTTACCAATAATACCTGTTCCTTTGATTTGAGCTTTATCATTGTTGCCAAATGTAACTGATCCTCCATCTTTTGATTCCAAAGAGATAAAGCAATGCTTATCTCCTGTCATATGTCTTGAGCAGCCACTGTCCAAGAACCAGGGCTTTCTTTCGTTGATCAGAGGATGTACCTGTGTCAGAGTTTAGAAGAGATTTAGGTACCCATATAGAATTGGGTCCTTGGTGGTTAGTCCTTCCTTTTGTAAGGATTTTCTTTTTGTGATAGCAAATGGAATCATGATGTCCATGCTTATTACAAAATGAACATTTCCTTTTGTTACTTTCAACTTTTTTCTTAGCAAGACATACTTCGATAGTATGTCCATGCTTTTTGCAAAAAGTGCACTTAGGTCTATCCTCTAGGTTCTTAGGTAGAAAGAAGTTTTCATATAGTTTTTGTTTTTGAGAACTTTTAAAATCAATTCTAGCTTTGTCAAATATACCAGATTGAGATCCCATAATTTTTTTAAATGTTTATGTGGATTTGACAAAGTTGGTAATGTCATTTTTTAGTTCTTCAACTTTGATTTTCAAGTCCTTGTTTTCTATGTCCTCTTCAGAAGGATGGATATTGACATTCTCTTTGTTTAAAGTGTTTTGTTGCTCAGACAATTTTTTATTTGATTGCTGCAAGTCAAAAATGATTTTTTGAAATTCTTCATTTTTAGCTTGAAGTTCCTTATTCAGTTTCTTGATTTCATAATTATGGTTTTTAAGAAAACCACATTTTTGAGATAAAGTGTTTGAGTCATTCAAGAGATTATCAAATTCTATTTCTAACTTTTCACAAGAAGGACATAAATCAGTGATGCTTACCTCATCTGCTTCTGAGTTAGCCATGAGACAAAGGTTGGCTTCTTCTTCCTTTTCTTTCTCAGAGGATGATTCATCACTGTCATCCCAAGTTGCCATCATAGATTTATTCTTGTTGTGAAATCTTTTATGTTCCTTTTGTTTAGAGGACACTCAGTTTTGTAGTGTCCCATTTTATTGCATCCATAACAAGTTATCTAGCTTTTGTCAATCTTTTCTTTCTGAGAGGATATTTTGTCTTGTCCTCTTTTGTTGATTATTCTTTGGATTCTTCTGGAGATTAGAGCCAGTTCATCCTCCTTTTTTGAGAGAGGATAGTTTGAGTTATCCCTTTTTGAGATAATTTCAGAGTTTTTGGAGGATGGACTTTTAGTTTGACTGGATTTCAATGCAATCATTTTTCCCTTTTTGCTTGGTTTATCAGCAAGCAATAGAGGTTCATGAGATTTAAGAGTTCCAACCAGATCTTCTAATCTCATGGTGGCTAAATTTCTTGCTTCTGTGATGGCAGTCACCATGGGTAAACTTCTTAATATATTTCTTATTCTCTCTTGGACAGAGTATTCTTTTCCCAGAGACCTTAAGTTGTTGAGGATGATTGTCAGTCTTGAGAACATTTCATCAACTGTTTCTTCCTCCTTCATTTCAAACAACTCGAACAATCTTACTCCCATGTCTATTCTGGCTTCTTTAACATGACTTGAACCTTCATGATGAATCTTCAAGGTGTTCCATAGTTCTTTAGCACTTTGGCATTCTTCAACTCTATCATACTCTTCCCTACTCAAAGCACACGTTAGAAATAAATGAGCTTTATGAAGGTGCAAACACGAGAAGGGCGGGGGGGGGGGGGGGTG